>JAZKJV010004447.1:0-40000 GCA_037367405.1 Ottelia alismoides | reverse complement strand
AGATGAACTCTCTAATATCAAAGCCATACTCTCCTTAGATTAGACTAGAGTAGACTTCGTGGGCGGGCGGTAAGGCCAATATCAAGTAGAGGAAGACTGCCTACTGACGCCTGAGATTAGACTTCGCGGTCGGTAAAGATAGAGTTAACCAAGATCCTGAGAGTGAGTGCTAGGCTTCCCAGGAAAGAAGACTGACCCGATCCGCCATTAGACTTCCAGCTTCCGGAAGGCCAAAACAAAAAAAGTAGTGAGGGGCGCACCCTATCCCTCTCCAGAGACTTCGGGGTCGGGTTAGCTGAGACAACTAGGATATATAGTGGCTAAGAAAATAGCTGTAGACCATATATCAACATATCTCGCCAACTGAGAGTCCTAAGGGAGCTACTACAGGGACCGATTCACTCCGCTGAATGCAGAAAGCGGCAGGTGATGCCGGATTGATCCAGCCAGTCGCCTTTCAGTTCAGGAAAGCATTCTCACTTAAGACAGCAGGGGTCTATCTTTCATCTCAAGCTCAGCCTCGACTATTTTGACATCATGATCAGTGGAGAGGGAAAAGCCTAGGAGCATTCTATCTATATCCAACTGGGAATATGTCCTGGGCTCAGCCATGAAAGCAGCTCCGGGATTCGAGGGAACTACTTTGTGGCGCGGGAGAGCAGCTAAATTGGCTCGGGAAGCAGAGCTTGATTGAATATTTGGGCGCGAAGCCTTGATCACCTATGGTCAGCTACGAGCTCTAGATATAGAATTCTATAGCTCAGCAAAGAGCTAGCTTTGTCAGCAGAGTCAGACGAGGTCGTGAAGAAAGAGTCAGAGGTAGGCTTGGACGATTCGTTGCTTGCAGTCTGATTTTCTTAGTAGCCTTGATTGGAACTAAGAAAGAAGCACTAGGCGGTGGCTAGTTAATAGGGGGGTGGTCTTGAGCTACTTTCGAATGCTGACTGTATAAGTTCTAGAGTAGCGGGTAGCCGGTGGAAAGAGGTCTGGCCTTCCTTTCTGACCCATTCCTATGAGACAACATCCTTCTTTTGTCTCAGCCTTGGGCTTCCCTATAGAGATAGATCTCTTTCCCATAGGTTTCGTATAGCCTCGGCTCTTGCGATTCTTGCCTTGGGAGTGAGATGAGAGGCAAAACCGCGGGTTTGGGTGTAGTCTTTGACCCTCAGTCTCGAGCAATATAATCTAGTTGCCGGATCGGCCCCTAATATATAGTCCGCAGAGAATTTCCCTTATATATATCCCTAAGGTCAAGCCTCAACAGCAGCGTCATATTATCATGTAGTAGTTGTTTGATTTGTAATTGATTGAAGAGCGGTGCGAAAGGGCGTTGAGAGCAGGGGCATGCCAGGCGTCGAGACCACCTTTCTCTCTGGCCCTAAGCAATGCTACCAAGCTCTGACTGCTTTCTTAAACGACCATAAGCCTATGCCAAAGTCCCGCCTTCCCCCAGTCTTGCTTCCTCACAACTGCGGGGCGTCAGGCCTCATTCGTCCCCAGGCCTTGGATTCATCACTGACTTTCTTCGATGATCATGGAGATAGAGGGGAAATTGCGTATTTGGCTTATATAAAGACAAGAATGCCGCACCTCAGCAAAGCACCCGGGAAAGCAGTCAGTACTAGACCAGCGAGTGAGAAAGCGGGAGGTAGAGCAAGAAGGGAGAGATGGTAGGAGGGTGAGTGAAAGATACCGAGCAAGCTGTTCCACTGTGATGAGGCGAGCGAGCTAAGAAAGTCCCTCTCTCGACTCCTTGAACTCGGTTGAAGATAGGTCCCTCACCACCTTCTCAATAGTTTACCTGGGACTGAGAAAAGAGAATCCTCTATGCTGACCTGAGGGGTCTAGTCTCATCTCCTGATCCCGCCGAGGGAAGTGGTCTTTCTCATCCTTCCAAGAGAAAGAGACGTCTCGCCTCCACCCCCGGGTTTTTGATGGGACTATAGTATCTGACGAGAAAGGGAGAGTCAACTAGGTCTTTTTTGCAGGTACAGAAAGATCATTTCCAAATACTGGTGTCTAGTATTCCAGCAAGGAGACCTTGCGAACTGCAATCTAGTTGGATTTCTGGCCTGCGCCTTCAGCAGGGAACAACAGAGGAAGTAGCACCCGAAAGCATCTTCTTCACTTGAGCCTGGGAAGTGCGAAGCGAGTGATCAGGAAGACTAACTTCAGAAAAGAGAAAGCACACTACTACTACCTTCCATGCTCAGGAAAAATGCAAGTAGGGGGAAAGCATCCCCTTTCCGAGAACATTTTCTGAACCCTCGCGAGATCCCAAAATGATTGATTCTCTTCTTGACTTATTAGCCTCCGGAAAAGGGTTAATGTTCTTTTTCCTTTTGACCCTCTTCTTCTTTTCCATTTCGTTTCACGAGTGATATTTGAAAAAGAAGGATTTTGATCACTCGCGAGTATATACCGCAAACCCTTGACAAAAGAATGAGATGGCGCGAGAGAAGGCGATAGCCGTATCGAGCTAGAAGAATCAATCTCACCTATTTTTGATAGTGGACAACCGGTTCCAATTCTATTAAAACATGGAAATGAGTTCCTATTATATAACTATTTGCAGGCAGAATCAGATCCCGGATCGTCGGGCAGGGCAGGTGCGAGCACTGCGCCCCCCTCCCTTTTTGATTAAGGTTCGCTGCATCGGCTCTCGCCTTAGGGCGAGCAGTTGAGGTCAAATACCCCCTTCGACCCTCACTCTCGTGCTCCCCACCCGGGGTCGGCTCGGTACCCTGCAGGCTCCACTCGCGCTCCACCTCACCACCGGTACCCTCCTTCTTGATTCATAAACACAATCTCAGCAGAGAAGGCAGCCCGCCCAACCTGATGCGTAAAGCACCACGCGAAAGATCCAGGGAGTTATCTCAACCCCATATAGTAATGCCAGGGCAGATGGTGATAAACCATCTAAGGATTTCATTTTCAGGCATGCCTCTCTCTCTATAAAACGGAACAATGGGGAAAGCAACAAGCGTCAAGAAGGAACGACTTGCGCTGCTTTTGATAAGAATCCCGTAACAATGCAAAGGGCAAGTTCATCCGAATAGGCTGCACATATTCTGACTCTATAAGTGGAGTGAAAGCACAGATGTGCTGACTCTATAAAGATAAGAGAATACCCCAATGTCAACTGCTTTCATTTCAGTAAGGGGAGGCAGCTATTGAGATATTGGGCCCTTCTGGACATATTTCCTACTATAGTCAAAAAAAGCCTTTCTTTCTAGTATTTTATAGCATTTCTCATTTGTGTGCATTTTAGAATAATGAAGGCCAATCAAATCCGCTTTGCAACACACACCTACAGCGCCTCCGTTTTCTTTCCGCTGAGAAAAAGTGCGTATGCTTTGAAATTCGCTCTCAGGAACACACCTTCTTCTTATTTGGTCCGCGCAAATATGAAACAAATCGGGTTCCTCCGGGCAAAGAATTTCTCCTTCTTAGCTTTGGACCAACCTTGGGGGATTTGTCCAACAGCCAAGTAATTCACAATATCAGCTACTATTGATAAGGGGGGATCAGCCTTAGAAACAGCCAAGAGTTGTTCATCCGGAAAATGATCCTGGATAGGTTGCATGTGTGCAGGTTCATAGGCCAGAGAAATAGTCGGCCACGACTTCAACCCGATTTATTCATTTAGAAATCCAATTCGTCGAAGGAGTAAGATCCACCTAATGAGTCGCGGTTTTGCATCTTTCTTTGAGAGGAGATATCTCAAAGCTGCATTATATGTATATACCACCACCTTAGAACCTAGAAGATAGGAGCGGAATTTGGAAAGGGTCAACAGCCAGAAGCTCTTTTTCTGTAGTAGTATAAGCAAATTGAGCATCATTAAGTGTGCGACTGGCATAATGAATAACCACAGGTAACTTGTTTACCCTTTATCCGTCAATGGCTCCTTAGGCATAGTCGGAGGCATCACACATGATTTCGGGACGGATTATTGGAGCTTTGGTTATAGCCTCCCGTCAAAAGTAGTCAGATTTCAGGCATGATTCATCAAAAACAAACAAATGGCACATCGGCAATTTTTGAGAATTCTTTGATTCATCGCCTATCAAAACCCCAAGAAAAGATCTAACTTGGCCGACTGAGGTCGGGGGTGGAAGTTTGGAGATCAATTCCCTTCAATTCCACGTTCGGAAACAATGTGGCCCAGTACAATCCGACCATAAAATGACTTTTTTCCCACGTTTTCCGTCGTTACAAAATATGGCCATCAAAACATCGAGAAAATCACCAACCATATCCGAGAAAATGGCCACCAGAAACCGCTGGTGCATTACAAAGCCCAAATGGCATTCTCCGGAATTCAAATGTGAGGCTACTTACCTGAGAAATCCAAGTGAAGGTGGTTTTCTCCTGGTCTGAGGGCGTCATGGCTATTTGATTGTAACCCGAGTATCCATCAAGGAAACAGTAATATTGTTGCCCTGCCTCTTTCTCCGTTTTGGGATTTCTGATTTCCGGCGGCATGCAGTTTTCAATAATATATAGACTGACGCCACCCGGTAGATGTGCGAGTAGGCACCAACTCACCTGAATCGGATGTGACGACCGTGAGTCCGGACTTTTGAGGAACGACTTGGGTTGGGCTCACCCACTGTCAGATAAGATCTTGTATATATTATACCCACATCGAGCCACTGAACTACTTCTTGCTTAACCACTTCTCGCTGGGTTTAGACGGCCTTGTAATTCGCGAGAAGGCTTGGCATCCGGATATAATGCAACTATAAACAAAAGAATTCGAAGGAACCCTGCTGCCATGGTCCAACCTATAGCACCTTGATGTTCTTTCAAAACATCGATCAACTGACCGGTCAAATGTGAGGCTAGAGGAGATTATGACGGATAAGGTCTTGTTTGGACCTAAGAAAACATACTTGAGCGAGTTCGGGAGTGTCGACGATCTGGTGGTGGGAGCAGTGGCTCAGAAGACAGTTCAGGCAATGGCTCTGTTAGGCCATAGATCAAGTTTTGATGGGATAGGTGAGTCAAGCAAAGCTTTGACCCCCACCTCATCATTATTTGAAATGCATGCTTGAAGTGGATTGTTTATCAGAGTAAGGGAAGATTGGACTTCCACTAAATCCTCGAGAACATCGATGGCACAGCTATCTTCCTGACTTTGAAATACTATCCTTCTGGCTATTTGAACTTTGATTTGAACTTGAATGTCTCCCACCGACATTTCCATAGCCCTGTTCTACAATTTATATTGGCACTTGCGGTGGCTAGGAATGGTCGTCCCAGGATGATGGGGGTTTGGCTAAGATCTTTAGTTATGTCTATGTCAAGGATTATCAAGTCCACTGGAAAGTCAAAATCACTAACTTTGGCCTCAATTAATCCCCTGATTGATCGGTCTGCTAATTGTAGTAACACCGATGATCATTCGAGATTTTCAAACCTCTCATAGATAGCGGTGGGAAGGAGATTAATACTTGCCCCTAGGTCTAATAGAGCCCTATGTGATTCCGGAAAGAGATCAAAGGTGCTCAAGGGTACTTCATCTTTTGGGGCAAGGATTTCCCGCGAAAGGAGAACTGAATTCTACGCTATTGATTTTGAAGTGATATTCAAGTAGGAATCTGATTCTCTTGCTTTTCTCTCAAATATATCGCGATCTTTTTCAAATCCACTTGCCTCACATAGTGGCCTGTTTCCCTGCGGTGCAATGACGTCCTGACCACTTTTCTTTTCACCTCACCTTTCTTTGATTATTCCTGCATAGCTTATACCATATGATAAAGAAACCTGCAAGAATTATGTTAAGCTTCAGCAAATGATGAAGGTTCATGAGAAGATGGAACTGAAATGAGGTAAATGGGGAAAACAATGAATTAGATAAGATAGAAAGAATAGCATTTATGGGGATCAGAAAGGAGGATGAATCGTCGCCTCAAACTGAGAAAGGAGAGGGATCCGATCGGATTTGATTGATCTGAAGGAGGGTAGACTGCTGATCTTCGTCGAGTAGTCTGACCCAGGATCTGTAAGACGAGAAGAGAAAGAGTACTTTTGAGCGCCGGTCAGCGGAACTTCAAAAGGCCTCAGATGCAGGGCAAAGCAGCTAGCCTGAGTCAGTGAGGATCAAGGGCTATTAACTAAAGCGTTCAGCCGGAGAACCAAAAAAACGGAGCAAGCAAAGCGAAGAAGAATTTCCCAAGCACCCTAAGACACCGGGGACTTGAGAACAAAGAAGCCCACGAATAGCTTAGATAGTGTCCCGTTCGCTTTAAAGCATTTGACTGAGAAAAGTGCCGTGCTGCTCGCCACTCCCCGAGGCCAAGGACGGGGTCGAACCGTCATTCCAGGATTTGCAGTCCAATACATTTCCATTATGTTACCTAGCCTCCTGCCACCTCATCTCGTCTTCTTCTTCTGATTCTTCCGGATGGGAATTTTGATACATATGCGGTTAAGGGCAGAGCCCTCTATATGACCGGCGGCTCCATAGAAAAGAAGAGGAACCCCCCTGAAGACCTTGCTCCATCTGACTTTTCCGCCCCCCCGCGACTCACCCTTACTACTTAAAGCACTCCACTACAGGTACAGAGGCCTGTTTTAGTCTCCTATAGTAGCTGCTTCTGAGATCAAGGGCGGAGAAGAGAATCCCGCTCTTGTCTTGGTTGCTGCCGGTCGACAGATAGAAGGTCAATCGCTTCAGTTGGCTTACTAAAGTCCTGTGGTCCTCCCGGAAGCCTCACACTTCCAAGCTACTACTAATATCAAAGCTGTTCACTATTCCTTTCCTACATCCCACATGTGTCCAGTCCAGCGGATCCATTGTTTATGCGGCAGTGCTCTGCGAACTAGGACGTACTGGCAAATAACCTCGACTCGACCAGACCTTTTGATTCGCTTCTTCCTTCGCGCAAGCGCTCGGTTCGCCCCCCCTGCCCCACCAAGGACCCCCCCATCCGCTTTTTTGACTGACGGGAATTGGAGATGGAAATGCCCAGGCCCATCTCGTTCATCCCTTGGAAGCCCCCGCGCTAGTTCGGCAGCGTATCGGCCTCTTTCATTGGAATTTCCTGCTTCGGTAATAGGTCGGCGGAGGGAAGGGAGAGGTCTCGGTATGCCTTTCCTGCTGCCTTTCCCGGCTCGATCTCTCGCGTAGGAAGGTCTCTCCTCTTCCCCCGTGAGCCGGAGCCCAAAGGAAAGCGTCGATCCCTGAAGCCCCCCTCCCTGCATTGGCCCTATCGCGGGAAGGGCTCGGTGCGGTCGGAACCAAGAAGTCGTGTGTGTTGCGGTTGAAAGCGCTTAGCTAATTCCGGGAGGATGTCTTGTCGGCAGCTGCTTCTTAACTGGAAAAGTCCGGCGTCGGATGCGCTTGGGCGGAAAGAGTCCTTTGCTCTTTTTGCCTTCTTTCTTCCTCCCTCTACTTTCTTGGGGAGAAGACAACTCTCAAAGCCATCACTATATAATCTATTCGGGGCTGTTGAAGCAACCCCCAAGCCAACGCTATACAGAGAAGAGACCCGCCAGGTAATAAGTAGAAGAGCGAGAATGCCGGATTTTGATCCTTGGCCGGCTTGCAAGAAAAGAGGAGGACCATGATCCCTGCCGGAGGCTTCCTACTACTCTCCTATCCTCAGTCCCGATTTAGAGATTTGAGGTCGATCAATCACCAGACCACCTCGCCGAATACATACGACATTACACGACGCGAGAGTGCATGGTCAACACACCTACAGCGCCTACGACTTGACTTCCAAGATGCAGCCAATACTACTTTGGGTTGGGGAGCTTGCTCTTGGAACATAGCACGATATGAAACAACCGCCTACCAATAAGCACCAATCGCCCATCTTCACTATGTATTCCCTGGAGAAGGTTTAGGACTTTGGGGAAGGGGCAAAGGGGGGGAAGGGGGGAAAGGGGCTTCGGGGGGGTCCTCCTCCCCTATTCTCCGCATTCTTCGTGCTCGGAAGAACTCAGAAGAGCAAGAACCAGCGAGACAATTCTAGAATTTAGTCGCCAACTCGTACTATATATCCTAGAAGTGAGAACCCCCGATCTTTTCCATATCATTATAGAATGGGAAAAAGACAAATAAGATCATATAAATGTCGAGCGAGTCGTACCTGAGTTTGTTAAGACCGTTAGCGACGGAGGATTCGAAAAACGGAGTGAAGGTGTGTTGGTCAACCTAGGGGAATGGAGCGTCAGCGGGTAATAGTATGAATGCTATTGTGGATGTATACTCCGGGCCCCGCAGAGAACCATCCTCAGTTTCACCTGTTCCCCCGCTCTGTCTCTGCTTCGGAGAATCTTAGACTTCTCAGCCCCGGAATCAGAATATATAGTAGCGGATCGGACCGAAGTGGGGAACTGCGCTATTCCGAGAGAGGAGACCCCCACTCCGAGGCGTGCCGGATCCCCGGGGATGTGGTACAGAGACGAGGACATGGCCGCAAAGAAAGGAAACTCACGTCAGGGGAGGAAGGAGGGAAGCGAATCCAGAAGAGAGGAAGTCCTATGGCGCCGATTAGAAAGAAGGTGGGTCTTAGCTCCCCCAGGACGCAGGGAGGTCAAACAACTGGCCTGCGCCCAATTCCCCGACTGCTGGCTATTGTCACGTCCGCGCTACGGGGGTGGCGGAACGACAGGCGAGAGGAGAGAGGGGGAAGGGTCTTTCTCTGGGCCTGACCCTGACCTTCCTGGAGCAGACGATCATCCCCAGAAGTCAGAAGGAATAGAACTACTGGAGAGTCGTCCGCAGGGGGAGGCAAGGAAGTAGTAGACAGAGGTCGAAGAGGAGTTGGAAGGTTTCTATACGTCATTTCCGAAGAGGAGACTCTTGGACTATCTAAAATGCGCGTGCTCGATGACGCAATCGCTTTTTTCCCCCTAAGGAAAGAAGAGAAAGAACTCGGGGGGGTGGCTTGCTTACCAAGCCATCCTGGTCCTCCAGTTCGCTCGATTATTCTTGAAAAGACTGATCCTTAAAAAAACTACTCACTATCAAAATGAAAGACGATCGATTATCTACCCAAGAATACCGAGAGTCCCACATACGAGAAAAGGTCACAAATGGAGTTGAACCAAGTAACATTGCAAAGGCATAATGATAGTAGGGTCGGGATATCCCCGCCCTCCGAACCGGACGTGAGGGTCTCCCCTCATCCGGCTCTCCGCAGGGGAATCCCCACGAACTCCTTCCCCTAATATCCTCCCTTTACCACATCATGGGGGTTTACAGGAGATCCCAGAGTCTCGCTCGGAAAGTCTCCCCTCTGCGTCTCGGAAAAGTATACTCGGACGCTTTCTTTTTTGAAGCAATCGATAAGGCCGGCTTTATGAAAGCCGCTGATCAAGTCGGGGACTCCCCCGACTCCCCGGGGGAGTCCATCCGGCTGCTCTTGCTGAAATCATTACTCTTCATTCTCCCGTGCTCTAGCAATTGCGCTCCCTAGACCCTCCTTCCGGTAGGGACAAGAAGGGGGGACGGGTTTGCTAATAGTTTGGATTTAGGAAGATTTTGCCTGCTCTTTTCTTTATATATCGCGTTGCTCGCTCCTCGATTCTGCAAAACGAACTTAAACAGTACAATACGAGACGATGGAATGCAATAGGATGGATGGTAGAGGGTTGCCTGCGCCCAAAAACGATGATGAGCCTCGTCCCCTTGTCCATAGGGACCTCGTGGCATACAACCGCAACGACTCCAGCTTCCTAGCCGCCCCTTTCTCTCTTTCTTTTGACTGCCTCGTGGACGGACGAAAGAAGGGAATTCCCGCAGTTCAGGCTCGCGAAGTAGACTGCAAGCCCCCACTACCTGCCGGTTCCCCTCTAGAACTGGGGGGGCGCGCCCTTGCTTTCAGAAAGGTACCGCCCTCGCTGACTTTGCTCCCGGATTCATTCACTTGCATTCCTGCTAGCACTACAAAAAGCTCCGGTCTTCACGCCCCGCGTGAGGCGGATTCCATTCGGGAGTAGGACTTTTTCGAGAAAAGGCCCCATCCTTCAATATCATGATTGGGTCGACCAGGTCAGGCCAGATCATGAGTTCATATCAAATCGAAAACGTACATTGCTGTTCTATTAAATACAATCCAAATAATTGGAATCATTCTACCACTTCTTCTCGGAGTAGCCTTTTTAGTGCTAGCGGAACGTAAAGTCATGGCTTTTGTGCAACGTCGAAAGGGTCCTGATGTAGTGGGATCGTTCGGATTCTTACAACCTCTAGCAGATGGTTCGAAATTGATTATAAAAGAACCTATTTCACCAAGTAGTGCTAATTTCTCCCTTTTTAGAATGGCTCCAGTGGCTACATTTATGTTAAGTCTGGTCGCTCGGGCCGTTGTACCTTTTTCTTATGGTATGGTATTGTCAGATCCGAACATAGGGCTACTTTATTTGTTTGCCATATCTTCGCTAGGTGTTTATGGAATTATTATAGCAGGTCGGTCTAGTAATTAGGGGGGCGGCCGTTCGGTCGCCTATGATCCCCGGACCTCTCAGTCAAAAATGGGTTTGTGCCGCAGGTGTTGAACGATCTACTCTACACAGGTATGGGCTTACAGGTCCCGGGAAAGCCTTTCTTTTATTATAGAGTCTTTTTCGTCCCCGGTCCTATATATTTATATCTGGGGTCGTTGGTCGTTTTCCGGGAATCAAAGTGATCTTTCTCTTCGCACCTCTGATCAAGAGGAAAGGGGTCAACCACGTGAATTGGCCAGGGTCTTCTTCGGCTAGGGAATGGTTGTTCTTCTTTGTCAACTCCCCGGACGGGCCTATGGGCTCGCCTACTTGACTGATGAAAGCGCCTCAAAATGCAAAAAGATTATACTAGGAGAAACTATATATAGAAAGAGTCAGGCTAATTGAGAAACTATATAATAATTGGTGCGAGCCCCTAATATTGCTTTTGGGGGATATATAGATGCGTCATTATAGGGGCCCCGTAATATATAATCGGGGGAATTCTACGTCTCTCTCTATATATACAATGTTCGCAATTATCTAAATATGTTCTCAAAAGTCTGAGTGCGTCATATATATACGCGGGGGATTCTCCATTAGAGGCCCTTCGTCAGCGGCGGCCGGGAATCGCCCCCCTTTCTTCGAAAGTGAGTAGGCGAGCGATTCAGCGAGCTTAGGCGGAGAGATCAGAGAGCGTCGGTGTGGTTCTTCTACTACGCTTCCTCCCTCCACTCTTTGTTAGAGAGAGCGGGGCTTTTGAGGCTACTTTTCTAATATAATAGACTCGATACGGCTATCGCCTTCCCTCGCACCATCTCATTATTCCTTTCGCTCCCCGGGGCTTCGCACCCTACCCGAAGGCTCCCCTCCGTTTCGCAAGCCTTTGTCATTGTCAGGAAACAGAGTAGTAGGGCCTGTCGGCCCCCTGCGAATCCGTAAATCTGAGGAGCATGCCGAAAAAAAGCATTTCATTCTTTCCGGAACGGATCGAATTCTGACCCCTGGTGAACCTCCCCTTGTGATCGGGATGAGGTAGAAGCCTCCCTGCCGGGGGGCGGATCGAATCGGAGTTTCCTTAGGTAGCCACCGACCTACAGTTATCCTGAAACTTCCGTGCTTGGTGGAGAAGAAGCGAACAAAGGCTCGCTTGCTGTCTTGTTCTCTGCCGCGGACTGGGATCGCTCGCCATCCCTGCCCTATTGATTTAGAAGTGATATTCAAGTAGGAATTCTATGAGAACATATTACCCATCTTAGGGGGTGCAAACTTTTCAAAGAGAGTTCAACCCTAACCATATTGAAACTATACAAGCTTAAAGTTCATCCACTATAATTGGTGATTCAAACTCTAATCTTGAAAGTGATCAGGAAGAGGAGGTTAATGACAACAATAAAGATGCACATGAGGATGAGTTGATCATTGTTGAAGAAGACTTGATTGCACAGAGACGAGAGCGAAGGGAGATACAACCTCCTTCAAGATATGCTGAATGTACAAGATACCCAATTGACAGATACGTTGGTTACTCTAAACTTAGCAAAAATTATAAATGCTTTATTTCTTCACTTTCGGCCTATGTGATTCCCAAGAATGTTGTTGAAGCTGGTTCAAATCCTAGATGGGTTCAGGCAATGCATGAGGAGATGGAGGTCCTTGAAAGAAACTGTACATGGGACATTGTAGATATTCCAGGGTCAAAGTAAGTCTACACTATAAAATACAAACCGAATAGTCAAATAGAAAGATAGAAGGTCAGACTTATTGCAAGGGTTTTAATAAAAATATGTCATTGACTACTTAGAGACTTTTGCTCCTGTTGCAAAAATGAAAACAATACGGATTTTGCTTTCTCTTGTTGTTATCAAGAAATGGGAGCTTCATCAAATAGATATTAAGAATGCCTTCTTGAATGAAGATCTCTTGGAAGATGTTTATATGCATTTGCCACCAGGCCAAGAGAAGACAAGAAAATGTTGTAAATTGAAGAAAGCATTATATGGACTGAAACAATTGTCTAGAGCATGGTTCGAGAGGCTTACAGTGGTGATGAATAGATTGTGCTATCACCAAGGCAATGGTGATCACTCTCTTTGTCAAGAAGGGTGAAAATATAATGGCTCTTCTTCTTGTTTATGTTGATGACATGATTATCACAGGAGATGATGAAGATGAGATAGCTTATCTAAAAAGAGAGCTTGATGCAGTTTTTGACTTAAAGGATCTTGTAAATTTGAATTATTTTTGGGGTATTGAATTGGTAAGGTTGAATGATGGTCTTGTTCTTTGTCAAAGAATATATGCTTTAAATCTTTTGAAGGAAACTGGAAAGTTGGGATGTAAACATGTCTATATGCCTATTGAAGGGAGTCACAAGTTGAACATCAAAGATGGGAAGCAACATGATAAAAGGTTCAGGAGTCAGTACCACAGGATTGTGGGTAAGTGGACTTATCTTACTCTTACCATACCCGGCATTACTTATGTTGTCAATGTGCTGAGTCAATTCATGCATGCATCGACTGATAATATTCACATGAAGGCAATAGAGCATATCCTTTATTACGTGACAAAGGACCATGGAAAATGACTTATCTTTACCAATGATGCAAAAATTGAAATCAAAGGATATACATATGCGGATTGGGCTGGATGCATTGATATAAGGAGATCTATAACTGGCTACTCCATATTTTTGGATGGCAACTTGGTGATTTGGAGTTTCTAAAAAAACTTGGTGATTTGGAGAAGTAATCGACAATCAGTTTGTGCTAAGTCTAGTGCTGAAGCTGAATATAGGGCGGTTGCCATGGATGTTGTTGATATGATATGTGTTAATACTATTTTAAAAGACATTGGAATAAATTTTTGAGCTGCTTATGAAGTTGTTCTGTAACTACAAAGCCGCTATAAATTTATCCAACAATCATGTTATACATAATAGAACCAAGCATGTGGAGATTGATCGACACTTTATCAGAGAAAGAACTGACTCTAAAGAGCTTATTCTACCATATATAAAAACTGAAGATCAAGTGGTTGACGTCTTTATCAAGGGACTTCCCACGAGTAGCTTTGAGAAGAATGTGGGCAAAGTTGGGCATGTACAATCTCTATGCCCAATTTGAGGGGGAGTGTTGAGTTTTTTGTATGTGGGTAAATAGATCATGGGTGAGGATCCATTTACCCACGTTGAAACTTATATGTAACTCACCCCACCTCATAGTTCAAACATATAGAAAATAAAAGAGAAAAATGCCCTAGTTGCTGTGAGCAACATGAATCATTCACCCCCTGGCTTTTCTTTCGATTTAGAGGGTTTCCACATAAATCTTGTGTCTCGATTCTTGATGCTTGTTTGATATCTTGTTCTACAATGATCAATCAAGTAAATACGCAAACACATGGATTAAAAGGTTCACCCATAACTGCTACATTCTTGGACAACGACGAGCGGTTTCATTATATGCAGAGAAAGGAAAAATACAGAGAATACGTACAACTTTAATCCTAGAGAGTTTATATCGTATTCCCAAATTCCCAATACACATGGATTTCAGATGCAGACAAATCCAAATACCCATATGGAAAATCCATTTCGGGCATAGTTGCATGAGGGAGGGTGGTGGGTAGGTGGACATTAGACAATTCTTCTAAAGGGTTCAATAGAACAGTGGTTAGGATTCAAGGCACATCAACGTAGGAAAGGATGGGGTTGAGGCGGACAACAACACAAGAAGATTCGAACCACCGGGGATCTATTAAAATGGATGAGGGGTGCATACTGCAGTAATGTTGGGAGTGTGAGAACTGAGAATGACATGCTGGCACTAATGTGAACACGACCCACTAGTATCGTCTCCTCTCGGATACCGGATGTTGGAGATACAAACCTCTCCGGATACGGAAGCTGATACACAAACGACCATTACCACAATGGAAGTACGTGAAAGAAAGAACACACCAAATATAACAGTAATTGGTCACCTCTCACGACCACCGGAGAAAAAAGATCACTATGAGAAGATGAGTACAACTCTCTCCATTCTCTCGCTCTCTTATCTCTCTCTCTCTTCTCTTGTGGTATTCCTTCTTGTTGTGGTGTAGAGGCAATGCTTCCACCTCCCTCTTTATATAGCCCAAATACAACCCAATAGGACTATAAATAGAATACAACTCATCAACTATTATGATTAGGAGTCTGATCCCAATAAGATTCCTAATCCTAATTTGATTTTAATCCTAACAATCATGATCTCTTCATCATCTTGAGTCTGCACTGGACCATCCTCATCATCTACATGTCTCCTTAGCAGGATCTCACTAAGTATGGGTGATGCACCCATCAATGAGCGCCCTCGATGTGCCCCCTCTTGGGCACTCACACAACTCAACATTGTGCCTCATGACGCGACACCACGAATCTCTCGTGACTAGATATTGTGCCGGCATCCTCTAGTAAAGGAATCGCACTGGCATCTCCTTTATGCTCACTTTTGCAATAGAGATGCTAATAACCTGCCGCTCTCTCATCGTACTGCTTGTCTTGGGAAGAACTGGAGCTCCATCAGCTGTCACGACCCTTCCCTCGAGGTTATACACCTTGTTCGGCATCCTCGCCCCATGCATCACCACACGTGCTCCATTGCTCGATTTGAGAACTCCCTCTTCAATGGTGACTCGATGTCCTCGTGACTCGATCGTTCCCAGAGAAATCAGATTTTTCTTGACTGTAGGAATGTGTCTGACACCTGTCAAAGTTCGTACTGCTCTATCAAACATACAGAACTACACTGATCCAATCCCCTTGACATGGTGAACCTCTCCACCTCCCATCTTGACCGTGCCATCATTGCATGCCTGATATGTACTGAACTTCTCTCTGGATGAGCACATGTGACCTGAACATGCCGAGTCCATAAGCCATGTTGAATCTGCCTTCATCTCCCTAGAGCACACTAGCAAGTCTCCCTCGCAGACTGCGGTGGAATTCTCTTGGTCGGATTCAAAATCACCAAACTTTTTCTTTCCTTTCTCCTTCGCACGTTTTGGATAATCAGCTATCTTATGACCCTCCTTGTCACAATAGAAGCATATGATCGGACCTCGTGACTTGGATCGACTTCTAAATCATGTCTCCCTTGTTCTTGAGCATCTACCGTCGGTTGCCAGCGCATGACCTTCATTATTCGTTGCCCATCCGTTGACCTCTGCCGAGACTCATTTATAAGCAGCGAAGCAACTGTCTCGTCCAATGTGATGGTCTCCTTGCCATAGAGTAACACCGTCACAATATGATCGTAGGAAGATGGAAGGGAACTTGTAGAGATATATGTTAGGTTATGCGGTTATGTTACTTTGTACTATTTCTTATTTTATTTCTTCTTATGAACTCTTTATGTAATTTACCCATAGACGCCTCTCCTGTATAAGAGAGCCTAGGATTTGTAGAATAAACAACGTACTCATTTCTTCCAACATGGTATCAGAGCGGCAATCCTAAACCGGAGCTCGAATACCTAACCCTAATTCTAATCCCCACCCGCCGACCTCTCGCACTCTCTCTCCCTCTTTTTCTGTCGTCGTCGGTCCCGCGCACCACCCCTCCTGCACGCCGCCCCTCCTGCGCGCCGCCCCTCCTGCACGCTACTCCTCTTGCGTGCCACATCTCACTCGTACGGCTGTGTGCCTAAGTACGGCTGTGCGCCTAGTGCGACGTGCACTACCCACTGTTCGTGAACAACCCTAGCGCAACGTGCGCCTAGTGTGCCTGTGTGATCTATCACGCATGTCAGTGCATGCCTAGCCCCGTGAGCCCGTACGTCTTCACGTAGGCCTTTGTATGCATGTCTTCACCGTCGACTAGCCCTACTACATGTTGAGATTGGGTACATGAGTCTATACATACGATCCAATCTCTTTACGTTGGTGTAGACACAATTCAATCAACTATTCAACCCTAGTCTTCTCAAGCTGATATGTTAGAGAATAAGGTGGATATTCCCTCCACAGAGGCCTTCAGAGGTCCAACGCCCATAGTCAAGATGAATGGGTCAAATTATGAACTGTGGGCTATGCAGTTCATCAGTATGTTGAAGAATACCGGTAAGAAATACATTCTTACCGAGGAAGAACCGACTGAGAAGACTGGGGTTAACGCCTCATGGGAGGCGGATGATGCATATACTAAAGTATGGCTCTCAGGTACGTTGGCAATCGAGATTGCCAACGATATTCTCCATCAGCCCACGACCAAAGCGATGTAGGATATTGATGCGGATTGAATAATTGGCGATGATGAAAATTAAAAATTTGATGATGGAATTTCGGTGGAGAAGAAATAGAGGGGTTGAGAAGAAGAAACTCGTCCGGAACACGAGAGATTAGGGAAGAAGAACTTGCAGATCACGCGTGGGGAGAGGGAGAAGGAGAGGAGATAGAGAATAATTCTCAATTTTATAACATACTGAACTGACTAAAACAATGGACCATCATCCCTTTATATAGGAAGGATGAGATTACAAAAATAGAAGATTAACTAATTATCCTAAAATGACTCTAACCGACTAATTTGAAATTCAAATTTGAAATTGACTACTAATTTGGAGATCACACGCGATCTCGTTATTTAATTTAAAAATACGACGACTTAAATAAACATAAATAAAATTGATGGATAATATTAAATAAATACGCGGCCCTATATTTTGGCTCCACGCTGCATCAACTCTCCTCCGCTTTTAAAAATTCGTCTCCCGACGAATTGCTGGATCTGCAGGCTTGGAGGTTGATAATTTCGAATCCGCGTTCTCAGTCATCCCTTGGAAGAATTGGTGTGGAGCGAATGGTGGGATCCACCCGCGCGTGACACGGGCGTTGGTGACGTGGCCTTCGTGGTGGAAGAACATGTGTGGCGCAAATGGCGGCGGCTTCATGAGTTTTGTCTCCTCATTGTGATGATTGAAAAATTGATGAGGCATGAACAACATAGCCTTTGGAGAACCCATAACAAATGTGTGGCACAAACCTAGGATGAGAGGAGATGCGGGCAATGAACTGACCCATAGGGCCCTTATATAGACGAATCCCCCATTCCTACTCCTATTTGGAGAAGGTAGCATCCCCAATTTTCTTCTTTTAGCCTTTATCTTCAAATATTTCTGCTCCAAGGGGTGGGATTGGAAATTTCCTACCCCTTTATCTAAGGCAGTTTCGTTGGAAAAGTTCTTCCTTTTGACCTTTATATAAAAAAATTTGCAAGGAGGTACTTTGCTGCAAATAGTCCCACTCAAATCCCAACCCCTGTTTCCACGGGATGGATTGTACGTGGGGGAGAAATTAGGAGATTCGCCCAGGACTCCTCCCTCCCCTCGTCTTAGGCGGCGTCGGGCCCTAGGGCTTCGCTTTCTCTTCTGGCGGCGCGGTCGAAGGCAACGCCACCGATGGCAGCGCAAATGAAGGCAGTGCAATCGGTGAGGTCGAACTCTGTGCAGGCGACGAGGAATCGCGCAAAGGTGGCGGTGGCAGGATGAAAGCCACGGGGATCGAGGGTGACACCGACGCGTGTGGCGACGCCGAGGCAGGAGCTGTTGGCGGCGTGGGCGTCGCGTGGATCGGCGTTGCGCGTTCGACTCGCAAGGCTGGCGCATGGGGCTGGGCTAGTCCTTCGACGACGATGCTGGCGTAGGCGGGAACCCCGACGTAGGCGGCGGTGGTGACTACCGTAGAGCCGGTCACGCGGATGGTGGGGGCGACGCGCCGATGCTGCACAGGTCCCGCGGGCATGGCGGTCAGCCGGAGAACATGCTCGTGACTGGCGGGGTTGCGTACGGGCGTGAGTTGTTCGATCGATGGCGGTGTCATGGTTGAACCTGGCACAGGCGACGACAACCATGGTGACGCTGGGGGCTTGGCTTGTGATGGGGCGAGGGCGAGGGAGGGTGTCGGGGGCGCAAGGGAAGCGGACACGGGGGTCTGGGCTGCAGGGGCAGGGGCTTCGGGGATGGGGGATGGGAGTACGGGGGTTGCGGCAGTAGGGAATAACAGCAAGGGAGGCGTTGGGGAACTCACCATGGGTACGGTGAGGGCGAGGTCGGGCCGCAGGGGGGTTGAAACTGTGGTCGGGGGCGATATCGGCGATGGTCGCTGATCTGAAGCCGCCTGGACAGCGATCGATTCATCCTCCACGACGAGATTTTCGTCTTCAAATTCGATTTCGGTGATCGGTGTCGTTGGAGCCTTTGATTTGGCGCGTAGGTACTCGAAGTCAGCCACAAGCTCTCGGAACATGGAATGGAAGTTGGATTGTAAATCAAGTAGCATCCGCAACATCTCCTTGTTGTAGGCGTCGTTGGCTCACCGTTTTCGTTCGGACGAACGATGGTCCCTTGATGCATGTCGGTGCGAGCGTCTGGACGGATCGTCAGATCGTGAGGACGATATGTAGGCCATGCTCTGATACCAATTGATGCGGATTGAATAATTGGCGACGGCGAAAATTAAAAATTTGATGGTGGAATTTCGGTGGAGAAGAAATTGAGGGGTTGAGAAGAAGAAACTCGTCCGGAACACGAGGGATTAGGGAAGAAGAATGTGCAGATCACGCGTGGGGAGAGGGAGAAGGAGAGGGGATAGAGAATAATTCTCAATTTTATAACATACTGAGCTGACTAAAACAATGGACCATCATCCCTTTATATAGGAAGGATAAGATTACAAAAATAGAAGATTAACTAATTATCCTAAAATGACTCTAACCGACTAACCGACTAATTTGAAATTCAAATTTGAAATTGACTACTAATTTGGAGATCACACGTGATCTCGTTATTTAATTAAAAAATACGACGACTTAAATAAATGTAAATAAAATTGACGGATAATATTAAATAAATATGCGACCCTATATTTTGGCTCCACGCTGCATCAGATATTCTTGCTGCGACGTATTCACAAGCTAAGAACGAGACGAAGATTTTACAGCTCCAACATGATATCTTCACCATCAAACAGAATGGACAACAATTACACTCTTTATATACATCCCTACGTGGGATGTTTGAGAAGCTGTATAGCTTTATGCCTCTCACGTCTACTCCCGAGCAGTAGAAGACCTATAGGAATGCCACCATGGTAGATATATTCCTGGCAGCACTTGATCCAGAATACGAGGCGACACAGTCTCAGATACAGACATACTCTACTATTCCTCCTATGGAGGAAGCTTTTCGCAAACTAAATCGTATAACTGTCCCATCTTCTACTACAAATCAGACATCCTCAGCAATGGCGGCATCCCGAGGTTGCGTGATTCTTCGTTCCGTGGACGTGGACCTCGAGGAAGGAGAGGTCGTGTTCGCCAACCATGTATTTTCTGTCATCGCCCTGGACATACTGAGGATACATGCTACTCTCAGCATGGATTCTCGGCTTCTGCACGAGTGACTGAACAGATTGAGCCTCCAACTGCTTCCTTGTTGGATCAATGCTTTGATGATCTTGTAGCTCATTTGAGGGGTATTATACTTCCATCTGGTCCTGTGATGTCTTTGCCAGTATCCGAGAGCCATCCAGATGTTGCTGCTTCAACCTCCCTTAGTACCTCACGTAGTATTTATGCTCTCACTAGCAATAGTGGATTTGATACTATGGAGTGGATTATGGATTCTGGTGCTACACATCATCTGTGTGGAGACCATGCTCAACTTACAGCTTACAGACAAGTTTCTTCAGGACGCACTGTATTTATTGCAGATGGAACCCACTTCCCGATTACTGGTCAGGGGGAGATTACCTTGACACCTTCTATGCATCTAAAGAATGTGTTGCATGCGCCTGATTTCTCTGTAAATTTTTTGTCGATTAGCCAAATTATGATGGATTTACATTGTCGAGCCATTTTTGATCCATCTTTTCTTATTTTTCAGGATATCCTTACGAGCAATGTGATTGGGCATGGCCGTGAGCAAGGGGGTTTCTATCGCCTAGTTCGGTCTCTATATGCTGGAATCTCTTCTCTACCTGCTGGATCTATTTCGCCATTTATGTGGCACCTGCGCTTTGGTCATCTTCCGCTTCAGAACTTATGTCATGTTCTACCCCATTTCGCCTCACATATCCTTTCAATGTGAGGCTTGTCAGTTGGGAAAACATCATCGATTTACATTTCCCAGTCGTCAGAGTCGGAGCAGTACCTCCAATTTTGAGTTGTTTCATGTTGACATTTGGGGTCCTAATCGTGTCCCTGATCATCAGGGATACAAGTTTTACATTGTCGCCGTTGATGATTGTTCTCGTTTGTCATGGGTATTTTTTTATTAAAAAATAAATCTGAAGCTGGAAATGTTATCAAAAATTTCAGAAATGAAGTTCGTAATTTTTTCTGCCTCGGTGAAAATTGTGAGGACTGGTAATGCCTTGGAATTTTGTACCAATACTCTCTCTAGTTATTTTTCAACCTAAGGAATTATCCACCAAACAACCTGTGCCTATACTTCCCAACAGAATGATGTTGTAGAGAGAAAACATCGTCATTTGTATGATGTCACTAGGACACTTCTCATACAGAGTCGTGCTCCTCATTACTTCTGGGGCGATGTTCTTACGACATGCTATCTTATCAATTGCATGCCATCGTCAATCTTGGGTGAGAAGATTCCTTTCTAGTTGGCTTTTCCTGAAAAGGAATTGTTCTCACTTACCTCTCGTGTGTTTGGCTCGGTTGCCTTTGTCCACCAGCTATCTCCAGGTATTGACAAGTACTCTCCTAGAGCTGTCAAATGTGCTTTTGTCAGATATTATAGGACACAAAAAGGGTAACGATGTTATGATCCACTGCACATGAAATATTGTGTTAGTGCTGATGTTACATTTTTTGAGTCTGTTATGTACTTCTCCCCTTCATGTGATAGGTTGATGTCGTTTGATATCGATGAAGCCATATATGTGCCACCACCTTCACCACAACCATCTTCGGCACCAACACCGGCACCGAAACCACCTTTGCCACCATCCTCCCTTCCCATTCCAGTTCCTGTTCCACCAATGCCACATCACTATACCTGTCGGCCTGCGTCTGCTCATGGTCATTGCTCATCATCTAGCTCGCATGGGGTATGTCCTAAGGATATTATTTCTAACGATGGATCTAATGGTTTACCTGTCACGACCCCAATTCCGGGCCGTCGGATCCTCCCATAATCGAATCTGGTTACTCGGCAATAATTCATTCATCAATCACAACTAACATTTAGAAACAGACTGCAAATAAAAATACTCAGAAGGAAGTATTTCAACACTTTACCATTCACAAAATAAAGTTCAGATAATACATTGTCCCACTATAACTATTTACATGTACATCAACTTGAAAGGAAAATACACAAAAGATTACTAACTACCTTACAAAGTAAAGCTACTGTGGCTGGCTCGATGTCTAGTATGTAAGCTGGATGGATTTTTAAAGTCCTTGCGATGACTCACTGACACTTGTTGGGTTTTCCATAAATTATATGATAAAATTTAGCGAATGCTAAGTAACGAAGAAGAGAAAAGCAAACAAATTGTGTAATTTTGCAAAACTTGTTATCACAAAAGGTTTCATTCCTTCTTGTTAATTTAAGTCATATTCCTTTCTATTCCATGTCAGGGATTAGTCCAGGGGAATTACCTCACCACTATAAGGACTCCGAAGCTGTGGACACTTCGGAATTGGAGATTGCGTTGATCTTGGTAAGCTTATGCCGCCGCACGTCGCCTCAACTAATCGTCCAATACTACCCTGATAATTTTACTTTTCTTTTATTAAACATGGTCTCAAACCCTAGGCTTAGAAAACAAATGAGCACACCGTCCTCGAGGACTCGGTTGCTTAAAACCTCAGGCTAACATTTAATCATATAACCTAGCGGCTTTAAATACATATTATCGTGACCCAGCTGCTATTGAACCACCCGTACCTCCACATGGCACGACTACATCTTCCGTCGTTCAACCTGAAGATATTGGCTTCCGGTACCACACATTGCAAAACATTCATTTCGTGCGCACTTAGCATAATAGGGCAACCGTGTACCACGTAGGAAGGGAAACGCCAATACGGGTTCCTTCCGACAAACCTGCAGGTTGCATGCCCGACCTGTAATTCTACTCTCAGTCATCCTTAACGGGACACACGATCCTTTTCAGGATCCAACTCAAGCCACATCAATTCCCATGATATAATTCTTTCGTTAAGTCCTCGATTTGCATAATTAGCAATACTTAGTATAGACTCACACATATATTATTCATATGCATATATACTCGTATTTATGCCTATTTTAACTCCCAAACCCTAACTTTCAAAGCCACCACATCGATTTGATGCTTAAACCTTATTTATTGGGAACACAAAGCAACTGTTCAGATTTTTTCAAAAATAGCCAAAATTAGGGTTCTTTATAGCAAAGAACATAAAATCAAGAATTTCAATAATTTCGTATGAAAAGCCAACAACAAAAGGAAGGATTTCGTTACCTAATCGAGCTCTCTCTCGTGTATGCAAGGCTTTATCGTGTTTCGTTTTTAGAAATGCTATTTTAAGGCTTCTGAAAAGATCGAATTTCATTTTCGTATCAAAAACGCTAAGAACGTGTCAAGAACGCGAAGAACACGAAAAATACGAAGAACACGAAGAACGTCAAGAACATATTTTCTCTTGAAATTTCAACAGAACTTCCCCTTATACGGGGTAATATTTCTAGGAAAATTTCGGCAGAGTTTCCCCTTATATCGGGACATATTTCTCGGAAAATTTCGGCAATCTTTCCCCTTATATCGGGACATATTTCAAAATAAAAACGAAAAAAGCTTCCTCTATAAAATCAATCGAGTGGAAAAATAACTACGAAACTGAAAGAATATACTCAAACAACAAAAAATGAAGAATCGGTAGACAGCATGCATCTTAGGTGAGTGAACGTGTGACGAATCATAGGGTTCACTGACGTGCATAGGCGCCCACACCTAAGTAGGGTATTACACAGATTTCTCCATCAAAATAACTATAAAAGCATATTTTTTTTGATGGGTACTATAAAAGCATAATTGAAAGAATAGAAACATAAACGATGGAGAATCGGTAGACACCACGTGTCTTAGATGAGTGAACGTGTGACAAATCACGGGGTTCACTGACATGCATAGCCGCCCGCACCTAAGTAGGGTATTACACGGATTTCTCCATCAAAATAACTATAAAAACATAATTGAAAGAATAGAAACATAAGCGATGGAGAATCGGTAGACACCACGCGTCTTAGATGAGTGAACGTGTGACGAATCACAGGGTTCACTGACGTGCATAGCTGCCCGCACCTAAGTAGGGTGTTATACAGATTTCTCCTCGAACCACAATAGGAAAACGAATCGGAAAGAAAGATGAATCAAGAACAAAACTTGGAAGAACAAGAGGATGAATTGAAAGCCTAGCTTACGGAGCAAACTAAGAGAGGATCATACCTTTCTCTTCCTCGTTCTCCTGGCAGTGATTCGCTAGCGCCCCTCCTTCGCCTCCCACTCCTCCTCCCGACCTCTCGACCCTAGCCCTTGGGGTGGTGGTGGTAGTGGAAATCGTAGAGAATGAATGGGTAGGGGGGGTCTATTTATAGGCCCCAGAAAACCACTAACCATGGTTAGAAAAATATGGTTTATACCTTAACCATGGTTTAGTGGCCCATGGTTTTGGCCAAAACTTATCCCAAACTTGGGGCTTAAGTTAGAACATTTTAGAGGATTCTAGATTCGTTAATGACACTTAATTAACACTAATCGTGATTTAACTTTCGCGGCTTACGCTTATCTTTTACTAACTATTGATTAATATTTGCTAATGATCATTAGCGATTTTCAATCCGTCATTAATTTCTTTAATCATGTTTAATTAGTCTTAATGACAATCATTATGGGTTAATGACGTCTTAACCCTCCTTCTCTTTCTTCCGAAATTTATAACAAATCGAAATGAAGTCCGATTCACACGAAACAAATTCCGTTGGTTTCTTCTTGACGAGCCGGATCTTATTATATAAAATTCGAGATATGTCAAGTTCAAGGCTTTACATTACCTGAGCATGCTTTGTTACAAGGGACAACTGAGGAGGCTACCGATTTGGATCTACCTATTGTGTTTCGGAACAAAAGTGTAGTTGTGTGTCATATCCTATAACATCTATGGTTTCTTTTGATCGTCTGTATGATGAATTCAGGAACTTTGCTATTGCCCTATTGATAACGCTCAAATTCGGCCCTTTAAAAGTGTGCTTTTAACACTTGGAATTGTCGTAGCAGTCGGGCCAATTTGGACTCATCAAAAACCATCTGATTTAAATTTATCAATCAAAAT
Source organism: Ottelia alismoides (assembly GCA_037367405.1). Taxonomy (NCBI): domain Eukaryota; kingdom Viridiplantae; phylum Streptophyta; class Magnoliopsida; order Alismatales; family Hydrocharitaceae; genus Ottelia; species Ottelia alismoides. The sequence continues at coordinate 15,171 of JAZKJV010004447.1, read as the reverse complement.
GAGATGGTCGTATATATTTTTTTTACTTGGCAAGAAACCAAGGTCGAACTCAGAGACACGAGCCTTTCTCTAATTATCCAGATTTTCATCTATTTAACTAAGTGTTGATTTGAGATTCAATAGGTCAAAACATGCATGAGGACAAAACAAGACAATGTATTAAAGGAAAGAATGAACATGCATTTTTTTATTTTATTTTATCATGCAAATAAATGCGATGAGATGCAAGGAAAATATGCCCGAGATGATAATTACTTGAGCTCTTAAAAAGATGAGTTAAATCAGTGTCAAATAAAGAAGCACGATTCACTTAGTGACAATTAGGCTTGAGCTATATGGGAAGCCAGTCATCTAGACAATAAAATAATGCAGTAAAGTTCGTAGTGTCTAATCTCAAATTTAAGCATGCCATTAGAAAGACAACGAGAAGAGCTTCGAAATGAAACATAAATCACCTCAATCGGACATACGAGGCTCAAGATATACAATAAAGAAGACATGGGCATAACTGAAAGAAAACAGGAAATAAAGTTGCAAACTGGTCCCTGTGAGGGACTAAAATGTAATAGAAATAAGAAGAGGGACCTTCCCTGTAAATTACCCTCATGCACAGGGTATTTTTGCAAATAATAAAACCCACGAGGGCCAAAGTGCAAAATTCCCACTGTGCGCATGGCATGCACGTGATCTGGACCTGTTTGCTATTTGGGGAAGTCATCGGGGCTTCTGCTTAAATTACCCAGAAAGCACGTGCCAGGCACGTGCTACTCTAGGTTCGAAGGACGGCTCGGGCTCGGTAGAGGCTCGGGATAGCTTCGGGCTGGCTCGGGGTACCCGCCACCATTTGCGATTTCCCCACCACTTTCTCCAGGCTTGGTGGCGATGAGGCTCGGCGTTGTCTCGGGGACTGCCACGTGGTATCAGGACCTGGATGCAATATGCGGGACTTGCGAGGGCACCGATGCAAAAAGCCCAGAAATCATGTGCGTGAGGCACGTGAGCTCTGGCTCAGGTGGGGGCGAGGCTCGGTGCAGCTTCGGGTGGCCGTAGCAGGTGGCTCGGGCCACGTGGTGGCTCGAGGGTGCCTCGGGCGAGGCTCGGTCCCACCAAGCCTCCGCGCTCCGGGATGGTGACGTGGTGGCTTTGAGGCCGTTGGATCTCCGCCGTGGGGCGAGATCCAACGGTATCTGTTCCTTCTTCTCCTCCGTAGGGTGGCGGCGTTATTGAAGCTCCGGCGTGAGGCCTGGAGCTCCTCCTCGCCTCGCCGTGCTCGATGAAGCTCAGGGACGGACGCTGAAGATCCGGCGATGAAGATCCGAGGTCGGAGAAGCTGCAGGAGCATTTGGAGTGCGCCGTCGACGCCTGATTGCCGGAGGCGGAGCTCTAGAACCTGGCTCCGCCCAAGGTCCGGCCATTGGCGATGGTTGACCTGCAAGGGGTTAGGGCGTGCGTGCGTGCGAGATGAGGTGGACGGAGGGCTCATGTGGAGCGAAGAAGGCGAAGCCCTTAGTGGGTCCTCCTCCGCCTCCGGCGGAGGAGGAAGCTTGGGGTGAAGGAGGTCGCGACGGAGGAAGGGGGTGATCAGAATGGCTGGCGAAGTTGAAGGATGCCCGGTGGATCTAAGGAGGTGATCGGTGAAGGGCGAGGAAGAGTGGCGAGGCCTAATTAATTAAGGAAAATTAAGACGAAATGCAGAGGAAGAAGGAGAAGACTTATCGGAGGTTGGGCGGAGCGGGAGCCTGGGCTGGGCATCGGAGAAGATGCCCTGGTCGTCGCACGTCGAGGTCGGCAACTCCTCGGAGCTCGAGCGGGGCTTTAAGCCTCCGCGACGCAGCGGAGCAACTGCGGATCTCACCGGAGCAATTGGGGTCGTTATAGCTCGGTCTGAGCTCCTCCCCCTGTCACAGGGAGGAGATGGAGGGCTGGGCCTCAGCCCCTTGGTTGGTGGATGATGATGGCGGGCGGTGGGAGGGGCGTATTTAAAGGTGGTGATGGCGGAGCTGATGAGTGGAGTCGCGGGTTTCAAGGGCGCGCATGCGGCGACTAGAAGTGGATCGAGTTTAGTGGAGATATGTGTAAGAATCATGGAGGAATGGAGAACGTAGTGGGACGGTTAGCGAGAGGAGAGGTGGTAAGGTGAGGCAGCTAAATTTAGAAGGGTGGAGGAGGTCTGCGAGGCGCGGGGCTCGGGCGGAGCTTGCGGGAGGAGGAAGACGAGGTCCGGACCGTTGGATCGTTAGATCCAACGGTCCAGATTGAGGCGCCAAAGAACGGCGTAGATTAGATTTTGGGTGCAGTGATCGGAGGGTTGCAGAGCTCACACGTGTCGCTCTGGAGGTTAAGCGCCAATGGACGGCCACGATGGGATGGAGGGCAGATCGAATGGCTGAGGCGCGTGTTCAGAAGAGGCGGCTGTGATGGAAAGGCCGGGATCTGATCGAAGGGTGTAAAAGGCTCCACGTGGCGCAAGGGGATTAAGGCGGGAGTGAGTGGCTAAGATGAGATCGGGGCGGAGCGATCTAAGGGCTTCGGAGTTGCCGCCTGGTGGACGATGAGGCGCTAGCGATCGGTGGAGATAAAATCTGGGAAGTGATCGGACGGTTGAGAATGGGTGCGGAGATAACGGCTGTGATTGAAGGGACGATGGCGCAATCGGAAGGCACAAGACGTGCCACGTGGAGAGCTGGAGACGCGGCGCATGCAAACGGCTTGGATGAGAAGCTAGGGTTGATCGAGCGGTTGAAGACGAAGTGGGAATGAACAACGGTGATGGTGAGATGGAGGCTCGATCGAAGGGTTCAGCAGGCGACACGTGGCGCGCTCCGCGTGAGGCGCGAACGAACGGTACGGATAATAGGCGAGGAAGATCCGATGGTGGAGGACTAAGGGCGGACGTCGAACAGGCTGGGCCGTGGGAGTCAAGATGAAATCCAACGGCCATGGGGCGTGGGCGGATAAGACAAAGAGGAGCGGGCCACGTGGCTCACCCAGAACGGGCCACGTGGCCCAATCAGATTATTCCGAGAGAACTTTTGAATTTTGAAGGTTAATTTGGCCGAATTTGAGAAAACTCAAAACATGAAAGTTGTAGATCTTGACGAGATCTACAAGTTTCTTGTTGACCAAAACTGGAGATGAGATCAAACAAAGACTCGAAATATTTTTGAGGGTACTTTTAAGGCTAAAAATACCACGGATTTTAGTTTTGTCATTTTTTTGTGGTTTTTAATTTATTAAGGATTCTAATAAATACAGGACTTTAACTGGGTTTTATTGTCAAATAGCTTAAACAAGGGGGTTAATAATTGGAAATAAAGATGATGAAATCGAGTTTCATCAACCCCCTATACTTAAGCTATGCTCGTCCCCGAGCATCAAGGAAAAATGAATTAGCTGGATTAACCCCCTTGTGCATGTGAATACAGGATTCAATCTGTTCAAGTCGACTCAATCCTTAGAGGTCAAAAATTTCTCGGGTTCAACCCAGCCTTAATCAAGAGGTACCCAATCCCTCTAATTCTCTAGACTCTCTCTGATGTACATATAATCTAAAGATATGCCATTTAGTGTTGACTGCAATTTCGAGAGTAGAGTCAAATCTTCACCCAAAGTCTTGGTCCGAGAAATTCTCCTAAGGACCCAATCCTCAACACTAGGGAATAAATCAAATCTTGCATTCAGTCCACCGTCTCTTTAGTTGTCAGACTTAGAAAATGAAGATGGAAGGCCAGTAATGGAGGGTATGGGATTGTGTCATTTCTTCTCTCCCTCTCATTGGAACAAGGATTCTCTCTAGTGCCTTTTACGCAACGCATTTTTTTGGTGTTGATCAGTGCGTCCGTCAAGAGAAGTTGGAGCTGTCTGCACTTGTTTTCCTAGGAATACACCGGGGTGTGTCTTTTTTGAGTACCTATCGTACTTTCGACACCCAGACTTGTAGCATTTACGATGCAGAGCCCTTTTTTGGTGCAAGCCCGACTCCTGGTCCTAATAGCGGTGGTCCAAGTGGACACTTTGAAAAGTTTGGGAGCGCTCGCCTTTGGTGGAAGCTCTTTGATATTTGACTTTGTGGAATGAGAGCTTTTCTTTGAATTTCATTGACTTGTATAATTTTTGGCTAGCTCCACTGCTTTTACGAAGAGTTGGCGCACACTGATCAACATTTTTTATTAATATCACACCCTGGCACTTAGGTCAATATCAAGAGATTAGTATAAGAATCAAGTTCTCATACTGGCAAAAGTTGCTGACACTCAGGTTTCATGAAGCCTTCAAAGATTTTATCCCATCCTCGAGCATCATTAGATCAAATCCAGACTCGAATCCCTCATCCCAATCCCTCGGGTGAGAAGTCAACTCATCTCATCAAAACCGCAGTCGTGCATGTGATGTGCTGATCATATTCTTTATTGTCTGAGATTAAGGATGGAATATAGCATGCAAATCTAGAGACCTAGGGAAATCTGGATGATTAAGTCTATGACCCTGATGGCTAAGGCTGGTTAACCTAAAATCTCAAAGACCTCATAAATCAAGCTTCCTTGAACATTTCAGATCTTGAGTGGAAGTGTAAGTGTAGAGGTTTAATCCAACTCCTTCATTCAAAAAACATTTTTTTTTGAATTTTTCTCATTTTTATGGGTTTTAATTTAAAGGTTAAAACACTTGTTAGACTCAGCTTTCCTTGAAAAGAAAAAGATTTCACAACCATGTCACACAAAAAATTTCAAAACATTTTTCAAAAAGATTTTTCAAAACAAGAAAAACTCATTTTTCAAATCATTTTCGAAAATATTTTTCTAAACATAGTATCGAAAAGCCGTGAAAATATTTGAGTTCTCTTAGTCCACATGATTTTACCTTAGCCAAAAAGTTTTAAAATTTTCAAATTTTCCAGATTATAGCTAAAGTATACTTGTATATACGGTATACCCCCCTATCCTTAAACTTTGCTATGTCCTCATAGCACTAGATGATACAAGTCCATAGGTCCATTAAAGTATAGAGAAATATACGGGAGCTAAGAGGGGCTCCCCCTATACTTAGGTTAGAAATAATCTAAGTACAAAGGCAAGGAAAGATGAGTAGAGAAATCACAGGGACTCGGGTCCCCCCGATACTTAGGCTGAGATTAGCCTAAGTATAAAGATGAAAATTGATGTTGGGAGGGACCCAAGGTGAACGAAGAAGAGTGATGGATTTACAAGTGAGCGATTTGAATCTGCGGAGATGAATGGAGTGACTAAGGATTTGGGGTGTGTATCGAATCAAACAAGGCTCAATCAAGCAAGCAAGACCCTCAGGTTCACCAACTCACACATGAAACCAACCAAAGTTGGTTTATTATCTTGTCAGTTTTATTGGTGATAGAACATTAGATATTTTACGCGGAGAAAATGTGAAGTGAAAACAGTGCGAAAAACGAGGGTGTTGCTCTCCCAAAACCAAAGTTTTACTCCATTTTATGGTTTGACTTGCAATTAACAGTCCCAATTTTTATTTAAGGTTTATCACTGAATTATCGTTAGCACATAAATCAAGAAATCATCGTCTACCATTCATTCCCTTTTTCCATTAATCCTAGGTGATCAAGCTAGGAATAGAAAGCCGAGAAAAACCGCGTATTTGATAAAGACCGCGATCTAGGCTAAGCGAGAAAACATGCAGTGATTTGACGAAAAACACGTGAAAACTTGGGCTGTTTTAAAAACCAAAATCAATGTATGCAAATCGATAAAAGCCGCACCTAATCATGCATCTATTAGCGGAAATGATATCCATTAAATTTGGCTAAGTGAGGCGAGATTATGTGCGTCTAAATTTAAAGTGTGTCCTACCTACGAGCAAGCACGTAAAAGATAAAAAAAAAGAAAAACCGCTCAAAGAGCCGCGTGCCTGGTCCTAGGTCGACATTCAAGTGGGGACGATCCCCACACAACCATGATCGTTCGATTACATTCGCGAGCCTTCAATCGAAGACCGCTGTAAAAGACGAATTATTACATGATAATAAAAATGCAAGACATTTTTTTTTCTTCTCGACGTACTCCAAGCGTGCTTCTGCGGCTCCTCAAAGCGGGTAGCATCCTGCTCTTCGCCTCCTTGAACCATCAAGGGCCCTGCCACAAAACAATGGTTAGAGATCCATAGAGAAGAAAATTTTACGATGCAAAATATGCGAACATTTGACCTATAAAAAGGAACACTAAATTTAACAAACAAAAATCCAAAAAATATAAGAAATGAGCCGTGTCCCCGGCAACGGCGCCATTTTGATAAGTCGACTCCCGCACCCTTGTTAATTCGGTCAGATTAATGTCCAAATTAATTAGATGTGTTCGTTGCAGTCGGATACGAGAGGGCTAATAAAAAACCACTTAAATTAGATTCGAGTTAATTTCAAGCGGCAGAATTTTTTTTTACTTGGTGAAGTCCAAGGTCGAACTCAGGGAGGCAGCTGTCTCCTTAGGTTGATTTTTAGCAAAATCCAATGTTCGATTTTCAGAGGGAATATTTTTAGTCTTTTTCGGTTTTTTTATGCAAGACACATGCAAAATCAAGCCAATTTAAAGTTAAATCAATGTAAGATATCAAATGAAGTCCAAAAATTATGAAAATTGGCCAGATGATGGATTATGGTGAAACTAAGCTACCTTAATTTTTTTAGGAATTTTTAGACACTAAATGAATTTACAGTGAATTAAACTTGCAGACAGGGTGATTTTCACTAATTTATTTTTAATAAATAACAAATCACATCTTTTTCAGGAAATAAAATTATCCTAGAGAGTTTTTAATGATAAGGAATTTAGGAAAAATTACAAACTTTAATTTCAATGTGAAATGAATTTATTAAAATTAAAATAAGAAAATCATTAAACAATTTATTCAGGCCTCGATATGTGTGCAAATGACATGAAATTTTTATGCAATGTTAAGTTCACTATCTTAGAGCTACTGTGAATTTTTGAGAATTTTTGGAGCTACAGAAAATTAATTATAAATTAAAAGGTCTACCTAGGCAAAATATTACACAAATCAACCAATTAATTCATTTAAAAATCTACTGCAATTACAAAAATGTGACAAGTGGCACAATAGATAGAGGACAAGTTTCTCAACAAAATGCTACTTTTGGAATTTAAAAATGATGTAAAATGAGACCTAGGGATGCGTGCAAAGACAGGGGTGTATTTGCAATACAAGAAAACAAAATTACGTAAAAGAAATATGCTGACAGGGACTCAAATGCAATTACCTATAATGCTGAGGAAAGATGTGCAAATTCTCCACAGGCACGTACTCCTCACGTGTGGTCTGCTTCACAGGGACCTTTTTGTAATTTCAAAAAGTCCTGAGGGCCTCTGTGTAAAATTCCCAGGCCGTACGTGCTCCTCACGTGTCGGCCTAGGCTCGGGTGGATTCGGAGGCTCGGGGCTCGGCTCGGATGCTCCTGAAGGTTCGATTGGAGGCTCGGCTAGCCTCGGGTGGTCCGAGCCTAGGGTCGGGGAAGAGGCTCGGACCTCGTCTGCGTGGCGTAATGAAGACCCTTGGATCAAGATCGATCCAAGGGGTGTCGGTGCTGACGCGTGGCGTGATCAGAAGCCGTCAGATCTGGATACTAGATCCAACGGTGCTAGGAATCCGGTCAAGGGGGCGACGTGGCTGAATGTAGACCGCTGGATCAGAGATAGATCCTACGGCTCTCGGCTGCTGCAGAGGTGGGACACGTGGCTCGCTAAGCGCCGTTAGATCTGGAAGGATCCAACGGCACCTGTGAGGGTCGGCTGAGTGGCGACGTGGCGCGACTTCGACCGTTCGATCGAGGTGATCGAACGGCAGCTGGGTCTTCTCCTTCAACGGGCCTCCGCCGCCTGCGGAGGAGATGGTGGAGCTCCGGCGCGTGGTGCACTTGTGGAGTTGTGAAGGTAGTCGGCGAGGCCTAAGGAGTAATGGAGATGGGTTGGCGATGGTGCTCCGGCCAAGTGGCGGAGCTGAAGCTGGTGGAGGACGAAGTGCGTCGTCGGCGGGCGTAGAGGTGACCGCGAAGATGAGAGCTCCGACGCGGAGCTCGACGGAGTGGAATCGAGGCGAGAAGGTGGGCGGAGACGTCGAATAAAATGCGAGAAAAATGAAGCAAAAATCAAAATGAAGATCAATCGGGGATGGAGGTGTTCACCTGGGGTTTGGAGCTCGAGTTTGAGTTCCAGATCGTCGCTCGAAGGGGCGGTGAGTCCCTGAGCTCAAGCAGCGGCTCGACGGAGGAGGGCTGCGACACAGCGGTGGCCGAGGATCTCGCCGGAGAAGACGACCGTCTTCGCTCAAGGAAACTTGCAATTACTGTCACCAATCGGAAGCTCCGAGCTCGGGGTGTCTCTCAGGGTGGCGGATAGGTGCGACGATGGCCGGTGCTCGATTATTTATAGGTCGAAGGTCTCGGCCAGGCTGTCGATGGAGCGAGGTTCATGGAGGAAGTGGAGCGTTTATGGAGGTCGACGCGGGTAGTGGAGTGCTTGGCGAGGATGATGGACGAGTGGGGTTCATCGTGGAGGTGGTGGTGGACGTCGACGGTGGAGGGATCGCGGCTGGGAATAGGAAGGGGCTGCCCCTCCCGTAAGGCGGCGAACGTGGGAGAGAGGGGCGCCAGAGGTGGAAGACGAGGTCTCCACCGTTGGATCTTGTGATCCAACGGTGGTGATCGAGGCGGGATGGAACGGTGTGGATGGAGATCTGGCGCGATGATCTGAGCGTTAGGAAGCGCCCACGTGGCGGAATGTGGGTGAAGCGCCAGTGGACGGCTGCGATGAGCATAGGGTGTTTGATCGGGTGGCTTAGATGCCTGTGGAGCTACGACTCAGATGGAAGGGCTGAGGCGTGATCTGATGGCGTAGCGTGCGACGCGTGTCGCGCTGTGGGCGAGGCGCGCGCGGGTGGCTCAGATGAATCCTTGGAGATGATCAAACGATGGTCATTGAGGGCGCACGTGGAGGGCCTCTGGCCATTGGATCAACAAGACCATCCAACGGTTGAGAGGCGCGGCGGCCTGGGCAAGGGGAGCGGGCCGCGTGGCGCAACCAGATGGCGCCACGTGGCCTGCTGTGAATGGCTGGAAGAAAATATATGTGTAGAGAGAAGAGGGGGCCGAATTTGGAAAAACTTAAAACATGAAAGTTGTAGATCTCGATGAGATCTACAAGTTTCATGTTAACCAAAGACGGAGATGAGGTCAAATATGATACATAAATACAAAGATACAAATATACATACATGTAGTATACTAAGAAGTCCAAAAACCCAACTTTTTCATACGAGCTCCAAATTGGATGAAATTAGTCTCATTTTAAAGGTCTTTTAATGTGTATTATTCTAAAAGTGAGTAGACCTATTTTGGAGTTTGTATGAGGGAGTTATGTGTATTTTATGGTCCAGGGGTTCTAGGGCTTTATTGGCTATTTTACAAGGGTCTTTCTGGCTTTCTTCCCTATATTATTAACTAAGGAGTACATATTATAAGGAAGATGTTATTTTTATGAGGGAACATTTTACAAGGGATTTTGGCTTCTTATTTAAATGCAAATTGAATGCTAAAATGCATGTATTATGTATGCATGCATGAATGCTATTTATGCAATATAAAGGGAAATATGCCTCTATTTAGTCGGGAACAGGGCTCTATTTTTAACTTTTAGAGTGATGAATCACAGATTCATCACCTATATGCTGTGGAAATTCCACGGAATTACCAAGAGGCTTTGAAGGACAGTAGATGGCGGTTCGCTATGGAGGAAGAAATGGTTGCTCTTCAGTCAAGAGGCACCTGGAGTCTTGTTCCTACTCCTACAGGCATGTCTACAGTTGGCTGTAAATGGGTGTTCACAATCAAGCAAAATGCAGATGGTAGCATTGATAGATACAAGGTACGCCTTGTTGCAAGAGGGTTTACACATACATATAGGGTAAATTATCTTGACACATTCTCGTCTGTTGCTCGTCAATCCATCTTACGGATTCTTCTATCTGTAGCAGTTATTCATGATTGGCCATTATTACAGTTAGATGTCAAGAATGCATTCCTATATGGTGATCTTCAGGAGGAAGTCTACATGCAACAACCACCTGGTTTTGCTGTTGAGGGGGAGTATTCACAGGTGTGTAGACTTCATAAGGCGATCTATGGCCTTAAGCAGAGTCCTAGAGCTTGGTTCCGAAAGCTTTCAGATCTGTTTGAAAAATAGGGATACAAACGTTCCAATGCAGATCATTCCCTCTTTATATTGAAAACATCCAGAGGTATGTTTGCAATTATGGTATATGTTGATGATATTCTTTATTACATGAGATGATATACAAGGAATCAAGAGGGCAAAAGAATGCTGGGTCGTAAGTTTGTCACCAAGAACCTTAGAGTCCTTAGATATTTTATGGGACTGGAATTTGCCAGGAATCAGAAAGGACTCGTGATGACTCAGAGGAAATATGTCACTGACTTACTGAGTGAACAAGAATGCTTGGATGTCGGCCTGCCACTACACCTATGGATCCAAGTATGGAACTATATGATGATGATACTAACGAAGTGGATAAGAGGAGATACAGAGAACTGGTTGGAAAACTTTTTTATGTTACCATTACCAGACCCGATATATCATTTGCTGTTAGTCGTGTGAGCCAGTTCATGGAGCAACCACGTCAGGTACATATGGACGCTATACATATGATACTTAGGTATATTAAATCATCTCCAGGTGCAGGTCTATTATTTAAGAAAGGCAAGGAGATCACTATCTCAACATGCGTAGATGCCGATTATGCAGGATGTCCTAAAGATAGGAAGTCCACCGCTGGATTTTTTGTATGTGTTGGGGATTTTCTCGTCTCATGGAGAAGTAAGAAGCAAACTGTTGTAGCTAGATCCAATGCAGAGTCTGAATATAGGGTGATGGCCCAGGTTAGTACAGAAATGATGTGGGTTAAAGCCGTTCTCACTGATATATATATGTGCCATTTCTTATAGTTCTGGAATATGACAATCAAGCTTCTATATTTATTGCAAATAATCCAACATTTCATGAACGAACCAAGCACATTGAGGTTGATTGTCACTATATACGAGATATGTCAGAGGGATTTTATCTCCACATCTCATGTCATCTCAGGGGAGCAGACTGCAGATAATTTTACCAAGACCCTACTTAGAGGACCATTCCAGAAGTGCTCGTCCAAGCTGAGCATGATCAACATCTATGCTCCATCTTGAGGGGGAGTGTAGAGATATATGTTATGTGGTTATGTTACTTTGTAATGTTTCTTATTTTATTTCTTCTTATGAACTCTTTATGTAATTTATCCATAGGTGTCTCTCTTATATAAGAGAGCCTAGGGTGTGTGGAATAAACAACGCACTCATTCTTCCAACAGAACTCAACACCTTATCCTCCTCCTTGAAGAGAGATTCTCCTTTCGCATTATTCTCCTCAAGTGTGAGCACGCCTATAAGAATCTTGTTGAATTCATGTAAGTGCGCTTCAAGCTTTGTCCCGCCGTCAGTCATCTTTACATCATAGAGCTTCTTCTTCATCAATAGCTGATTCGTCAAAGATTTGGACTTGTACCATCCCTCAAGCTTCATTCAAACCTCAACTGGATCCTCCAGGCAGATGACTTCGCGAAGAGTGTTGTCTGCCAAGAACAAATGTATTGTAGGTGTTCGTGAGATCCTCGTCTTCTTCCACTTTTCCTTATTGGGAAAATGAGAAACTTGTTTATTCCATACGCCCTAGGCTCTCTTATATAGGAGAGTAGCTTATGGGTAAAATACATAAAGAGTCCAATGAGAAAAAGAAAATGCGAAGAGGTGCAGACGAGAATGTTATAGACTAAAATATATCTCTACACTCACCCTCAAGGTGGAGCATAGATATTAATCATGCTCAGCTTGGACGAACACTTTTGGAATGCCCTCGAAGTAATGCCTTTGTGAAGATGTTAGCAGTTTGGTCCTCTGAGCTAACATGGGATGTAACAATAAACCCCTTTTGAATCATACCACGTATGAAATGACAATCAACCTCAATGTGCTTGGTTCGTTCATGAAATGTTGGATTATTCGCAATGAATAGAGCCGCCTGATTTTCACATTCCAGAGCCATAGGAAGCGGGACTTCTATATATATATATATATATCTGTAAGCAAAACCTTTACCCACGTCATTTCTGTACTGACGTGGACCATAGCCCTATATTCAGACTCAGCACTAGACCTTGCTAAAACCGTTTGCCTCTTGCTTCTCCATGAGACTAGCGAATCTCCAACATACACAGCAAACCCAATGGCGGACTTCCTATCCTTAGGACATCCTGCGTAGTCTGCATCTGCACATGTTGAATAGTAACCTCCTTGCCTTTCTTAAACAACAGACCCGCACCTGGAGATGACTTAAGGTACCTAAGTATCATATGTATAGCATCCATGTGTACCTGACGTGGTTGCTCCATGAACTGGCTTACTCGACTCACAGCAAAGGCGATATCAGGTCTGGTAATAGTAACGTAGAGAAGCTTGTCCATCAGTTCTCTGTATCTTCTCCTATCCACCTCATCAGTGTCATCATGATATAATTTCATACTGGGATCCATAGGTGTAGTGGCAGGTCGGCAAACAAGCATTCCTGTTTCACTCAACAGGTCGGTGACATATTTCCTCTGGGTCATAACCAATCCATGAGGATTTCTGGCAAACTCCAGTCCCAGAAAATATCTAAGAACTCCAAGGTCCTTGGTGATGAATTCACGACCCAACATTTTTTTTGCCCCCTGAATTCCCTGTTCATCGTCACCTGTAATCAAGATATCGTCTACATACACCATAATTGCAATAATACCTCTGGGTGTCTTCTGTATGAACAAGGAATGATCTGCATCAGAACGCCTGTATTCCTGTTTCTCAAACAAGTCTGAGAACTTCTGGAACCAAGCTCTAGGGCTCTACTTAAGGTCATAGATAGCCTTATGAAGTCTGCACACCTTAGGATACTCCCCCTCAATAGCAAAACCAGGTGGCTGTTGCATGTAGACTTCCTCCTGTAAGTCACCGTATAGGAATGCATTCTTCACGTCTAATTGGTATAGTGGCCAATTACGAGTAACCGCAACAGAGAGGAGGATCCGTAGGGTGGAATGGCGAGCAACCGGCAAGAATGTATCAAGATAATCCACCGCATATGTCTGTGTAAAGCCACGAGCAACAAGGCGTGCCTTGTATCTATCAATGCTGCCATCTGCATTCTGCTTAACTGTAAAGACCCACTTGCAGCTAATTGTAGACACATCAGTAGGTGCAGTAACAAGGCTCCAAGTACCTATGGACTGAAGAGCAGCCATTTCTTCCTCCATGGCTAAACGCCGTCGACTATCCTTCAACGCATCTTGGTAATTCTGTGGAATATCCACCGCTGATAGTGCAATGACAAAGTTTCTGAATTCTCCAGTTTGGCGATCAAAAGACATAGAAGATGCTATAGGATATGACGCGCAGCTGCGCTTCTGCTTCCGTGGAGCAACAGGTAGATCTAAATCACCTGCCTCCTCATCTGGCCTCTGTAACACATCCTACTCAGGAAAATCATCAAATCCATCAATATTAATATTCTCAGAACATACCTCAGGTGAGCTAGATGATGAGCGGTGACCATGAGCAGAAGCAGGCCTACGAGTATAGTGGAATGGCAATGATGAAACAAGCACAGTGACAGGAGGTGTAGGAGATGGTAGATGTGATGGTGGTGGTGGTAGAGGTGATGGTAGTGGTGGTGATGGTGGCATGTATATAGCATCGGTAGTGTCAGAGGATACCAACTGATCACTTGTAGATGAGAAGTACATAACAGATTCGAAGAAGGTAACATCAACACTAACGAGATACCTCCTGCACAATGGATCATAACACTTGTACCCCTTCTATGTTCTTGAGTACCCGACGAAGACACACTTGACAACCCTAGGAGAGAGCTTGTCAATCCTTGGAGACAACTGGTGGACAAAGGCAACCGAGCCAAACACACGAGGAGTAAGGGAGAACAGTTCTTTGTCAGGAAAAATAAGAGAGAAAGGAATCTTCTCACCTAGGACAGATGACGACATACGATTAATGAGATAACATGCCGTAAGAACAGCATCGCACCAGAAAGAATGAGGAGCATGACTCTGTATAAGAAGCGACCTGGTGACATCAAGTAAATGACGATGTTTCCTTTTAGCAACCCCATTCTGTTGGGAAGTATAGGCGCATGATATTTGGTGGATAATCCCTTGAGATAAAAAATAATTGGAGAGGTTATGAGTACAAAATTCCAAGGCATTATCACTTCTCATAATTTTAACATATGCAGAAAAAACATTACGAACTTCATTAATGAAATTGATGATAATATTCCCCACTTCAGATTTATTCTTTAACAGAAAGACCCATGACACACGAGAGAAATCATCCACAATAACTATATAAAACCTGTGTCCCTGATGATCAAGAACACGACTAGAACCCTAGATATCGACATGAAACAACTCAAACTTGGAGGTACTACTCCGACACTGGCGACTGGGAAAGGTAGACCGATGATGCTTTCCCAACTGACAAGCCTCACATTGGATGGATGTGTGAGGTGAAACCTGGGGTAACACATGACGCAGTTTCTGAAGCGGTAGATGTCCAAAGTGCAAGTGCCATAGTAATGGGGAGATGGATCCAACAGGTAGAGATGAGGCTCCAGCATAAGGGGTCCGACTAAGGCGACAGAGGCCGCCTTGCTCATAAACACACCCAATCACGTTGCCCGTAAGGATGTCCTAAAAAATGAGAGAAAATGGATCGAAAATCGCTCGACAATGTAAATCCTTTGTAAGTTGGTTAATGGGCAACAAATTCATCAAAAAATCAGGCGCATGTAACACGGTCTTGAGATGTATGGATGGTGTCAGTCTAATCTCCCTCTGACCAATAATCGAGGAATGTGTCCCATTAGTAATAATCACAGTACGACCTTGAGGAACCTATCGATATCCTGTAAGTAGACCTTGATCACCACACAGATGATGCGTGTCACCAGAGTCCATAATCCACTCTAAAGTATCTGATCCACTACTTCTAGTGAATGCATAAGTGCTACCTGATGA